>JACCGJ010021700.1:209907-222810 GCA_013407085.1 Atriophallophorus winterbourni | reverse complement strand
AGACAAAGATGATTGTATACAGCGCGTGCGTACTAAATGCTTTACTATACGGCAGTGAAACCTGGACCACCCACGCAAGACACGAACGGAAGCTGAATGCTTCCATCTACGAAGCATCCGTCGTATCTTGAACATATCGTGGATGGACAGATTGACTAACGCGGAAGTGCTTTCAAAAGCTGGTCCACATAGCATGTTCACTGTATTACGTCAGCGCCGCCTGCGGTGGCTTCTGAGCTGTAACCGTTAAAATGGACTGAGCCTTTCATGCCTGAGTGGAACGAAGTAACGAGCTTTGGCAGTCTTGGGGTCAGCCTATCAAATCAAACATTTTAAAAGGACCCTCCCTGCTGACGAAGTCGAATGCCTTCGTTGAATCAATAAAAACAGCGTATAATGGCATACGCTGTTCCCGACACTTTTCTTGAAGTTGTCTCAGGGAGAAGATCATGTCAACGGTTGATCTTCCCTTGCGGAAGCCACATTGAGATTCGGAGCAAATCCTATCACCTTAAACTTGCGCCTGGATCTGTAAGACTTTAGCAAACAATTTGCTCACAACATCCAGAAGGGAGATTCCTCTTTAATTGTTGCAGTTGCCTCTATCTCTTTTATTCTTGAATAGCGTGATGATTTTTGTGTCTCGCATCTCTTGCGGGACACACTCCTCCTGCCACCACTAAAGAAGCAAATGATGAAGCGGTTGTAATAATGATGCTTTGCAGCATTTGATGAGTATAATTATGAATTAAATAAACAACAAACGACAACACATCAACAAGAAGAAAAAATGATGGCTCACCTTGATTCTGACTTTTAGCTTTTCGATAATTTTTAATCGTATGGTTAGCATTTTGCTGTTGTTTGGTTTCGATTTATGTGTTGATGACGAAGACCTGATGGTGATCTAAAAGTGTTTTTCATTTTTATTTGTGACATCTACTCTGAACATTTTCTGGCACATTGGTTAAGACTCGTTATCAGTACCAAGTTCAGCATCAATTTGCGCAAATCTGCTAATAGTTTTCTAGCGGAACGCTTCTAAGTAGTGTCACGGCATTATAATAAATCTTGCTGCTAGTTTGTTTCGCTCAGTTGAGTAGGTTGCTTTCCAAGAAAAACCTAAATCCATGCAGTCGAAACGTATTAAACAGTTTACCTTACCGATAAATGTGTAATTAGTTTTTATCTAGCATGGTACTCTCTGGTGTCCGTGTCTGTTTCGAAGCAGGCATATGGACTTGGTTGTTTAAGCTGCATTTTTTATGATCACTACAGTTTAATGGCTGTGGTTTACAGAATGTTTTTACAAAATCTACGGATAATGAACTGGAATACAAGATTTTCTGTTTCAGAGCGTTGGCAATGACATCCTAATATCGCTACTGCTTTCAAATACAGCCCTTATGCCGACTCATCGGCAGTTGAGCCATCGATTTCTACCTGCATTTATTAGCAGTTCCCTCTTCAGTGGTGCGTTATGATCGACCGGTCAGCTTAATATGAAAAACTATTACCATTGCAGCAGATGCTTCCTCTTCATAAAATTAACATTTTAACAATAAAACAACTCTGGTGGTACAATCTCGTCGCGATACTTCACTTGACCGGATTTATCACATTTACTAAATGGATTATAAAGCCATCGTTTTGTACATTTATCACAAGGTTGATTTGAAGCCCACATACTGATCTTCATGCATTTCCAAAATCAACCTGCCAAATATAACCTAGATTTGAAACGAAAGTAACTCGATTTTGATTCTTTCCTTGTCAATAGGCGCATCCACGCCGGGTCACATCGGATCAGTTGAAAGCCATAGAAACGATCATGAAGATTTTTTCCAAGTACAACAGAAGGTTCAAATCCAAAGCCGACGCTGCGTTCAACGAAGCATGCATCCGAAATTCCGGGTGCATAGTTGAAAAACGGCCAGGGATAATGCCATCAATTTTGCATCAACATTCTATTCACCAATTTGTGCAATCCATCGTTATAGGATTAGATGTGAGTGTTATTCCATCGGATCCAAGAACCACACAAATAAATCAGAAGGAAGGAATCGGTAGGTGGCAAACGATTCGCGAATTCAAACTCATAGGCAGCGCCAGTTTTTCTCAGACTTGTATATTTCTCGTTGCTGACATATAAACGACAATTAAAAGTGCGGACTTCTTGTCAGAGTTCTGATTGATAATAGATTTACAAAGTAACATATTCTACAGCACCACCACAACTCCTGTGATCAAAGAAGCAACTTTTCAGGAGTTGGCATTACGCTTTAGGTAACGATCAGTTCATCGCCTTATTAGAGAAGTTTTAAACACTCTGCCAACATCTGTCAACTTCAAAAGAAGTTTGACACAATGTGACTAATCACATTGTCACAAGCAACCCACCGATTAAGTAAAACCACGTAGTTGGGCGTTAGATAACATACTGCTCTCATAGCAATGTTAAACGCATACTTCAAATTTGTATCGCCTGAACTTCTGAGTCGCTAATCATCATAATAGCATAAGGTGTTTAGAATGTCTGGAGATTAGAGCCATGCTGTGACTTTCATGCAATTACCCGCGCAATAATTTTTAATCGCCATCCAATACCTCATAACCAAGAGTTCACTCTCTTAAGAAAAGCAAATCTTTTAAATGATTAACTTACGTGCTCACTACAGAACCATAGTATCAGAGTGCGATTTCGTAAACACCGCAATTACAACATCATTTGTTTCGTACGTATTTACTCAAATAGCATCCAGATTACGGCGATGATTTTTTACTTTCACCAACGTACATTTCGAGGAACACCTCAACATCTGCAAAAGCAATAGCCAGAATTGTAGTCCTTAACGGTTCAGTATTGAATCCGATACTTTAGTTAATCTATATAAATAATTTGCCGAATTCAAAAATAGAGAAATGTTTCTTTGAAGATGCACGATTATGAATTAACATGATCAACGAAAAAGAATGATCAATTTTACGAGCAAACTCGAATGTGCTGCGTAATTGACTTCATTCAGAAAAATCCGTTTTTTCACTTCCGGTAAAATTATAATGTTGCAGTTTGGAATATATTTTTCTTGTTTCTACGCAATTGATGGCGAAAAGCTAGAATTGACTAGTGAAAATCAGGTCCATTCTGGTATGCGAAAGACAGAAAGGCAGTATAAAATGTGCGGAACTCAATTAGAGTGCATCTAGTGATTTGGCTCAAATATAAACATTTCCAAGCATATTCTCGTCAATCCATCCATGGAAAGGCAATGAATACATCCACCGAGTTGTCAACTATGCACCGTAAATTTGGGCACCATGATTGTGAACGATATTCAGCTACTTAAAAAGAATTTTCAATCCGTACCGGACTAATTAACTAACCTATTAAACAAATACGATTAAGAAACAGATTGCGCTACCTCGATGTTAGGAGATTTAACGGTTACTCAATTCAAACCTACAAAAAATGAATGCGGCATCCCATCAATTCACGCATTTATTTTAAATTGGTCTTAGACTCCAGACAGGCTGTCATATTCGCGTGGTTGATCTACCATATCCCTGTATTAATTTTCCTAAAATCATTTACACAGTAAATTCATGTTTACTTTGTTATGAGGCACTCCTCCTAACGAATAAAAACCACCCGAATCGGTTATTGGCCGAAAATTGTACACCACTTCTGATCATTTAAAACATTCTAACTCACTGTGCAGTTTGGATTTTATTAATGTTTACAATCAGTGTCGACCGTCATTCTAGAAAGATCAATTTTATGTGTTATACAAGTAGTGCTCACTCGCGATTCGGTTGTGAATGAATTGTTATTTTACGATCAATTAGATTTTCGCCATTCTACGTTGATGGTTGGTGAAGCTTGGGATCGTTTGGGTTGAGAGTCTCCGCTTTGCCAAATTACCCACATTACAATTTGTCGTCGGATTAAAAGAACTCACTCAATAAAATTGTCAAATGCAATTCTACAAGCGCAAACCATCCTGGTGTTACCGTTTTGAAAAATCCGAATATGAAAACACTAGATTTGAAGACTCTCTCGAAATTCCTCAAAAGATTTACTTGTCAATAGCATCGTGGATTTCCATTATGACCCGGAAAGCAGCCCCACAATCAAATTTTGGTTCAGATGGTTAAAACAAATGCTCCAATCTAAAACGATGGAACATGGAGAGCCTATAATTTTACGTTACACAAGGCACCCAATTATTTCAGTCTTGACGAGATCATAAAATTGTTAAAGGAAATGTTCAAAGAATTGTCTTTATTGTTTCTTGTGAACTATAACTCAAATCAACAATGACCCAAAACATTGATCAGATATCCATGACGATAGCAAATGGCGAACCTTAAGCGGGATCCAACTCAAATTGAACTGAATTCACCCAAAACTAAACCTGTGATACTGGTTGTGAAAACAAAAGAACACGCCATCAAGAGACGAAACGAAACGCGATCTTCGAAGAAGGTTTGATACAGTCGGAAAACTACCAAAATAATGCAGTAGCAATAACAACCCAGAATTGTACACTTACCTGGAAAGCGTTAAGGAAGAATTTGACATTTTCTGGGACTCATCACCATCATAAATCGTGTGAGCAATAAGTGAATCGATTTCCAAACTAAATTTACAATACATGATTGAAATAACTTTGTGATTTAGTTGCGCACATGCTTTTAAAAAAATCTTCAGAATGAAATTTCCGGGCCAACATTCTCCTATCCATTTCATGCATGTATTGATTTTTCACATTTCCCGCATAACCTTGTGCATCAACATTTTAAATCAAAATAATTTCGAAATTTATCTATTTTAGTGTAAACACTCATTTTTGAAACTCGTGTAAATGCATCCCGGTTATGTTCACGTTTTATTTTCACACACATTGCATCACAACTCCTAAAATTTGCGTTTTTGCACAAAAACAAAGGCTGTATGGTGGATGTTATGCTAGCCACTTATACAAAACCTTTGAAAACGAGCTCAGTAACCAGAATAGACAAGCCAATCAAGACACGAGGAAGCCGAGTTATATACAAGCAAATAATTAGAGCAAGCGAACATATTGCAGCGATTATGACATTTTTGTCACATGAGCGTAGTAAAAACGCCGAATAATGTATAATTCTCTGACATTTGCTGATTGTTAAATATTGTGTTGTTTCCATTTTGAGTTTATATAACCAGTGCTATTTTATGAAAATTTTGGGCTTTTAATAAAAATAAACATTTCATCATTGTTTATCGTTCATTTATCGATTACCGGAAGCCTTTTCGTCATTTTATAACTCTTCTCCTAATCCTAATGGTAATATTTCTCACGCATATTTCTATCAATAAAGCTGCATATCCAGAATAATCTAACCTCGGTTTCTATTAGTAGTTGCATGAGCTGTTGATTTGTAAATGGTCCATTTTTTCTGCACCTCATGATCGCACTCAGAGTTTGGTTAGCAAATTGTATAGAATTTTCAAACTTCTATCCACATGTTCCTTATTAGGGGCGTTATATTATACGGTATAATAAGTTAAATGCCATTCCGAATATAGAATTGTCCAATACAGGGCTCATGGATCGTTAACCGATTTTGCCGTGATTACTTTGGTTACTATGGATCGCGTAAATAATAAACGGAGCCTTTAACAAATCTCCTTCAGCGAAATGAATAAAATGTATTTGAATACTCATATAAGCAAAAATAAAGCACTTTTCCGGTTGATGTTTTCATACGAGGCATGAATAAATGATCCTAAAATGCGAAGAACAGTCACCGTGTGGAGAGGTGATTTCAATTGATTTATATCACTTATTGCATTTACGCTACCTACATTCAACGCACTCTCTAAACACAATTTTCCTGAAGTTCACTAAATAAATATTTGTTGAATCTATTCCATATATTTAGTGAATAATGCATTCTACAAACTTACGCTTATTAAATTTCGTAAAATTTCTACTGTCAGAATAGACAGTAACACTTCATTTATGCTGAATAGTTTGAGAAATAATAATCGGAAGTGTCGAACTTCATGAACTAACTACCTATTTGTAACACCGCCCATAATTCTCAAGAACCTCTTTTGTCGATTATGAACTCTAATATAGGATATATAGGGTATAAATATATTGATCCAAGCTAATAAATTTACAGAAACCATTTATACAGAAATATTTTGAAAAAAAATCGTTAGAAGAATGTAATTCTCTTCAACATTAAGGAAAGCTACCCCTTAAACAATTTAAAAAATTTAATATTTCAACATCTGACATCCCAATATAATGTTTCAATTTATCTCGGCTGCGTAAAATAATATTGAACATTAAACTGCCATTTTGTTAACATTCTTAGATAAATGTTTTGCTTCCCATTTATTCAAAATGAAGAATTTTATGAAGTCTATACTTCGGTTGTCGAATGTGGTCTTGAAACCCATTTAGATGCCAATACAACGACATTTCAGCTATAAAAAAGCACAAATTTATGATTTCCCATATAACTAACCGTTCCGCTGTCAAGAATGGACAGATGCATTGTGAATCTTCAATCGACACTGTTTCTATTAATACTAAAACCCCAAACCCTCCACCAATATCCGATAACCATGGCATGTGCGCTCGATTTGTTTGCCTAAATGTAGACAAAGACGACCCCTTTTGGCAAATCCTGTTACAATCATAAATGTAGTAATCGAGCATCAATACCGAAAACACGATGACAATTAAAAATATTATAAGAGGTTCACAAGGTCTCGATAAACGTATCGAAACGCCTCCCCGAAATAACCGCCTACCATATCGGCAAAAACATTTTAGTTTACCAGCTCCTACTATATAAATATAAATAATTTATTATTCAATATCACATTTAGACGAATATCGAATCGAGAATGTGGATTGCTTGAAGCCTTTGTATTGTTTCGTGTTCGAGTGAGGCCATTGGGCTTTAACAAGTATTTTAGAGGATGATTTTTGTTATGCAGGATTTTAAATGCGAACAGGAGGTCGCACCGTTTTCGTAGTTGGGTAAAGTCGTGTAGATTTATTTTTAACATTCGCTCTTTGTAAAGTTAATGTCTTTAACGGGAGGCCAACTTTGTCGCGCGATCTTAAATCTTGTCAAGTAGTTCGATATCCTTCCTCAGTCATGGTGCTCAGACTTATATGGAATATTTCATAATAGGACGTAAATACGTATTAATTAACCCGGGTAAGGTTTGTGCGTGGAAATGTTGTATATACCTTTCAGCAGACTCGAGATACGTCAGGCTTTATTGTATACTTTTAGGCAATGATATCCGGGCTTAATGTTCAACGGCACCCAGATACCTAGATCCTTTTCCGCGGTGGTCAAGACGAGATCTTGCATGCCGAGATGCTACGCGTGGTGCATAGATTATCCAAGCCGCAACATTTGAATTTTCGCAGGGTTAAATTGTAACTCATTCACCAGGTATCAACGAAATAAGGTGCAACGATGCAGTTTTAATGCCATATGGTTATTAACATGCCTGACAAATTTCCATATTTTAATATCATCGCAAACAATATCAATTTATAAAGAAAATATCCTCTACTAAATCGTTTATATACACCAAGAACAGAAGAGTTTAAAGCACTACACTCCACATTTGATTTCTAAATTTCTAAATAGGGTACTGCCAACGCAAACTTTGAAGTGTCTATCAGTAAGATAGTTTCTTATCCAATTCAGCCACATTCCAGTTATTCCATAAGCTTCGACCGTTTTATTAGAATGTCATAGTTGACTCTGTCCAAATCTTTGGCAATATCAATGTAGCAAGCATGTACCGCTTCACCTTCGTCTAGTGCCTTGCTCCAATCCTCTGAACTTGTAAGAAGGTTAGATAAATAGCATCGATTTCTTCAAAAACCGTGTTGTGCGGCAGTCAAAATATTTTGGTTTTTGAAACGTTATCATGCTTAGCATGCCGTGGAATTCCAAAAAAAATATTTATTTAATATTTATCTTATGTGCGCAGTCACAATACGTTTAATTAACTTGGAAATCAACGGGAGTAGCGTTACCAGTCAATAGTTTGCTGTGTCTATAAGGTTACCGCCTTAATAAATAGAAGTTATCATCCCTGCTTTTCAATTCCGTGGTGTTTTTCCTTCTTGTAGACTGACATTGAATAATCGCACGAGAGGAGCAGTCAAAGCAATGCGATATCTGAGAAATATCATGGGGGTAAATTTGTTTGCCTTGAGGGACTTATTTTTGTTTAGTTGACAACGTTCCCACCAACCATGTATTCATTAACAGTCATTTTACTTAATAATTCCAAGTTTGGCGAATTGGTAACATGTGATATGGGATACAATGCTTGGGATTGAAGACAAATGAGTAAAAGGGTGCTGAAGCATCTGCGGAATCTTGGACAGAGTCAGTCAATCCACTAGGGGTTTGTTTAGAGAATACACCTGCTTTGATTCTTGATCCATCATTTACTATCTCGCAGAGAAGCTTAGGGTTCTTATCTATTCTCTTGAGCAAGTTCCTTTGGAACTGCGAGCGATTTTCCCTTACAAGAGTCGTGACGAGATTCTGTATCTTACAGAATCGTTTCCGAATTGTTTTCGTAACAAAATTCATATGGGTTACCCAAAACTCTCTCATTATAGCTAATCATTTCTTAGTTCTATTTAAGATGACAAACTGGTAGTCGTGGTTACAGTAGTGTATTATAAACCTCGAGTGTTCCTCAATCTTTAAATTTAAATAATTAAGAAATGTATTGTAATATGATCCAGAATTTATCAACTCGAAATTTTGAATGTATACATCCTGAATTCTTATATCTAAGGATTGAAATTGTATTTTCCGTAAGACTTTTGTCAGTTCGCTAAATTGTTCCACACTGCATAAACAATCAGAGACAAGCACCGCATGTTCACACTTTTTCATTTGTGACTGGTATTTTATATCCTCTACCGTGCTTGCTTTTGGCGTCAATACAATGTAAAGTGGTGAATGTTGGTCAAGACCCAGCCTGCCAGTTGATTGGTCAAATTGGTTTCGTATCGAAGCAATTTCGATAACCTCCTCAAAGTTATGTAAACAAATGTAGGTTGAGATCGATTCCTGAATACAGATGCGGGAGATAGAAATCACCCATGATTAGCAATTGAGTGGTATGCATTTTGTGAGGTATCGCAAGGATTCTATTAGTTTATCATTAAAACAGTTTTCGGATGATGTGGAGCGGTAAATGTTGTCGATTATACATTGATCTCGATTGATTAGGTTTACTGAACACCACATCGTATAAGGTAGGCTCAGGTCGGGATGATCGATTACGTTACATTGCACTAAACGTTCATGGAAGTAGATAGCAACTCCACCGCCGGATCTTAAGCGATCGCGACGAAGTAGAGACATTTTCGGAATCAAGTACTTAGCATAGGTCTTGTATAGATGTAACTGCAAACAAATTGGCTGAACGTTTATCACACAGATCGCATAGTTCAGCTTATTTGTTAGTTAAGCACTTGGCATTCTTATATATGGAATTGATCGTTTTTATGTTACACAATGCAGGATCGTGTAATCTAGCTATTTATTTTTTTGAGTAACATTTTGATCGTCGTTAACAAGATGGCAATCAAAATGTTACTGCGATGGTTCTTTGCCTTTTATTAAGGAAACATGCATTGGTACGCTTAGTCTTACGTCTGGTGGAAGTTTCGCGCTGTACGATTTCGAATTGGTATTGATAGCGATAGCAATGTTGGTCTTTAGAAGAGTGATCTTCAGAGGACTGGACCCATTGCCTTTGTAGTTGGATGATCTAGGTATTCTAATATTGTCTACAGCAACTAAATCAGGATATTCAATGGCATCAACAATGTATAACCATTGTTTCTAAGCATGTTGCTTTGGTTCCAAAGCTGATAACGCATCAGCATTTTCGGGGACACCGAGGAATAATAAACTACGTGAAGGAGACGTGTCTAGACAAGTGAATTGACCTTTTCTCTCCCATTACGGTATGTCGGTTTGGAATTTGCAAGCCAAACCGGGAGAATTAATATGTAGATACGAATTGAGGATAAGTTCTTCCATGTCAGATATAGTTCTCAATGTCACCCTTAATAGGCTCGGTCGGTCTACATGTGGAGAGCTTATATGCCGAATTAAGCGCGACATCAAAGTAGCTTCTAAAGACTTCAACTCATGTGTTTGCAGAGCTTAGTCCATTCAATGAGCTAATGTGCTCGTCTTGCTGAACATGTGTATCTATCGACTTCGGTAAATTTGTGCAGATTACACAGCAAACGATATCGGTCTCAGTTCAATGAGCTTTAGTGTAGCGTTTTTGGGTCCTTCGGATCTGGTACCTTGACGGTCGGGAGTCATGGATAAGTTGATCACCGTTTTATCAGATGAGAAACGCGGTAAGCATGGATTACTAGGTCCATCTTTATTACACTCGAAAGAGCATTCAGCACATTCAGTTATGGGAAGAGAGTTAGCGTATTTTTTCTCATCCATTATTCCGCCTTCAGCAACATCCATTAAGTGTTGAATTGCGCTGGCAATAGTATCTGCCAAAATCGGTTTAAGTGTCTAACACGTTTTTGGTAACAATTTTTCAAAATAACTATTCAAGATTCCAGCTCTGCCTCGTGGTGAGGATTTATAGGTGTATCACTGAGCTGTTTATTTTGACATGCACTACATACGTTGCAAACGCCGGGGATATAAACGTTGTTTATAAACGATATCACATTATGCGGTAGGTCTTTATCACAGTTGGTGTCTACTTTATCGAAGCAGCCGAAACATTTAACTACGTGAGATCTAGCACTTACCCCTTTCTTACTAATTTGACACGCCTCAAGTGCTGTCTTCTATTTCTGGGGCATCGAGGTCATCCTTCGCGTCATTGTTACAATTAAGTGAGGATAAATCAGTGCACTTGGCGATGCAGTTGTTTATCGGTCGATAGCTACCGGTTGTCTCAGTTCCCAGCGTACTAATTCTACTTGATTTCAACCTCCAAGACATAGACTGGCTCATCTCTACAGGTATAGTCACAGTGACATCCGAACGTATTCTCCAATGGCTTTACGATCATGCGTTGCACAAGCATGTGAGTGGTTCTAAGATGTTAAATTATCGATGAATTTCCTCCACTCTCAATTTGGTTTTTTCTGTCCCAGCTCGAAGCCGTTAGTAATATAAAATACCTAATACCTTGGCACTATTTCAGATTGGTAAACTGGACAATACTGAAACATATTTCAGATTCTTCCCTTCAGTTTTGAAGCGAATTTAATGTAAGTGAAAAATGGAATACAATTTGTAGATAGCTAGAGGAGTTACAAGTCAAGCACGCTTCACCGCAGTGCGTTTGTTGGCATCAAAGGCGGCTCTGGTGACCACTCAAGTTTGTATGACACTCCGAAAAAGGTAACGCCCAAAGCTGCACTAAGAGCTATCCTTCACTTCTTGTTCCTGGACCCGCTCCGAATGCTTGTGTTAATTTACACCCTTTACAGAAACAGATATTCAAATTAAGTGAGGGATACAAAAACAAACCGGCAAATGTTTGTAGCTACACATATTCAAAAGGCAACACCAGTTAAACCATTAGAGAGTTGAAACTGCAGGATAGAATAGTAATTGATACCTAACTAACTAAATTAATTGTCTTCTCAACCGTTTTAGTAACGTTCAACGGCGTAATAATCCTTCAAATTCACATTCTGGGCTGCTCAACATACCACCTTCTGGTGACCTGCACTAGATCAGTTTTCCTTCAAGGAGGCTGAGGTTTAGGACGCACATAACCTTGTTAACGTTAATAAAGCTCATTATATATATATATAGTGGAACTCACATACAACGAAATCGCTTACGACAAATTCCTGATTTGAACGATCACACCATGATTTCTAAAATAAATTCCTTTTTTGTAAGCCTATTTAAAACATTCGTACAACGAATCTGTTCGTTACGAATCTCGCCTATTATGAACACTGTACACGTTCCCGACAGCTATGTTTGTTCAATAAAGTTCATGCATACAACGAACTCGCTTTGTCTTGCCTTTAACCCACAACGCTTCGTCAAGAGTGACCTGTAGTGCGTTAAGAATATAACTGTCTCACACAGCTTGGCGACACACAGGCAGCCTATCCTACAGTGTGCTAACTGACTCACACGCACGCACAAGAAAATCATGTGAATTGTCTGTGACTGGTAGCTCCGTCTGTAAAAGATGCCAGAAGTGCTTTTGATCTCTGCAGGAAATGTTTAGGATAGAAGAAAAAGACGTCGAAAGAGAACTTGAATTTGTGGAGAGAGAGACCGAGGCAGTGGCGAAGTCAAAACTTATACAAAAGAGTATCGCCAGCTACTTCAGGAAAACGTCATATTGGACTGTCAGTGTGTGTGCAAGATGATTTTACTACTTCGTTTTATAATAAATGTACTATTAATAACATGAACTTGGATTTAATGTTGTGATCTGTGTGCTGTGTCATCATCTAATCATTAAATAGATTACACGCATGCAGAGAGACAAAGGTAAGACATTCTTCACTTGTTTACACGTGTACAGAAAAACGGCGGTAAAATTACATGTCTGACAATGCGGTTTACTTACAACGAACTCCGCTTATAACGAATATTTTACTCTCTCCCCAGCGATTCGTTGTACCCGGGGTTCCACTGTATGTGGAAAACGATGTGGAATTAGACACCCGGGATACCAAGGGAGTTAGAATATTTACGTGAGAGTTTATATTAAGAATTTGGGATTGTGAGCAAAAGACAAGAGTTTCTACAAGCGTTTTGAATATTCCTGTAGATGTGCACATGCCGAAACGAAGAAGAAGAGAATTTCAAAGTTGTGCA